>CM031243.1:497091990-497119490 GCA_018340775.1 Taxus wallichiana var. yunnanensis | reverse complement strand
AGTCTTCATTGATAATAGAAGGTCTCTTATTCTTTGTGAAAACTCCATATCCAATCCTTCATGAATATGTCATCGGTGCTCGCACGAATGGCATATGAGACTTGAGTTTTGGGTTTTCTCCCAAGGTATTGGGTTCAACTCCACCGCTTTGGGAGGAATTGATGCATATAACTTGTAGGTAGTTGCTTTGCATCCTAGGGGACTAGTCTTGCCCCAACTCGCCCCATCCTGTCTCCAACTTGGAAAAATGTAAGACCAAGGTAAGGGTGGGTTGGGTCGTTGGATTAGGTCGTGGGGATACCCTATGGTAGGAAGCTGTATGTAATGGTGGAAAACACTACATGTTTATGCTAGTGTGTTAGTCACAATTGAGTTACTTTCAATTGTGGAAAATTGGATTAGCATAGTGGATAAAAATTATGCTACCAATTACCCCTAAACATTACATATAAGTTAAGAGGCATTAATTCACCACCTCACCTAATTTGAAATAGTGTCTTCTTTTTATTCTATCCATAATTGGAAATAAGATTATACAATGTTTGAGATTCTTCTAAAAAGATAATTTCAAACTTATAAGATGGTCTAAATTAAATATGTATCCAAACAAGGTTTTAATTTTCTAGATATAATTCAAAAATATTAAACTTGTGTCAACTTACATATTACAATGACACTTTCTCATAACTTGCCCCATATTAACCAAACTTCTTAGGCCAAACTCCATTCAAAAGAACCTTCAAAATGCTAAATAAAAATTCTAGAAAAATAGGAAGATATATTAATATTATTATGAGTTTTCACTCACAATAAAATCTCCATTCTTCTTTGTGAAACACTCTAAGTCAAATACCTTCATATTATATTTTCAGATTATTCACTTCATGCCTTATATATATAAATGAATTTTCATTTGAATGTAAAAACAAGAAAAAGAATTATGTAGCTTCATGTCTCTTCTTATATAATAATGTCCACTTGTAAATCACTTTTAGCTTCATTAGATATATAATTAATTTACAATATTGTCTTATTATTAATGACAACTTATTTAATTTAATATATTATTTGTATGACACATTCAATTACTACAATTTAGTGTGTTGTCCTATTGATTTGCAATTAAAATTTGGTTTCTTGTATCTACATATTTTCACCGTAATTATGTTCATAAGTGTGCCTCAAGTCTTATAAAAAATGAGTGAAAGGTTAAGTAAGAGTTTTCACCTTTGTTTTGTTATTTTTATCCCTTGTACAATTAAAACATTAAAATCAATAATATATATATACACATTGTAATTGTTTGGAATTTAATTTTTATTTCCAAAGTGTGATTTCAAATGGAGGAATGAAAAGGGGTGAGCTTATGGTTGAGTTCCTTTTACATGCACTTGCATATTGGTTTGGAAGAGAAATGTGTTTAATATGAGTACCACGTAAATGATGTAAATACTTGTATCCATGTGTCATAATAGCCAATGTCCTTTTGGATTTTGTAAGCTCCACACAACTAAATTTGTCATGTTATCTATCTAAATCCATGCTCTCTACGCCTATCTCCATAAAAAGCATTTTCCAAGATTTAATTAATAATTCTTGAAACATTGCATATAAACCCCGATGGTTATTTTCCACCTAAATCTATAATTAAATATGATTGCATTAAATGTCCAACCATCATGAGCCATTTCAACCAAAAATGTGTCACCTACATTACATTATTTGGTGGAATTCCACAATCAAGCCTCATCAACCATGTTAAGTCCTTATCCATGCTCTTAAATCCACCAACTTAGAAAAGAGGGACCACATGAATAAGATGAAGCACAAGTGGTATAATGTGATGTTATGTTATCTTATGGTCTCTTATATGTTTTTCGATGCATCTTGGCCCCATGAGGATCAATATATATGAGATTAAACCCTAAAGAATCTATATATGAGGGTAGGGGACACACACACACACACACACACACACACACACACACACACACACACACACACACACACACACACACACATGGGCACCACATAATCAATGCTTCATTAATTTATATGTCGTAGGTGGAACAATATATATTGTATATAGGTGATGGCATTCCTCCCCTCAACCTTCTAAGCATCTCTTTTATATCTATATAGAGATATCCCTTGCATCCCATATAGAATAGAGGGGTATAATGTAGTGGGGATTATTGTCATTACATCCTCTCTCTCTCTCTCTCTCTCTCTCTATATATATATATATATATATATATATATTTGGTCCCTTTAGTACATTCCAAGTATTGTCCTTCCATTCCCCCTATATATATATTTAGGTCCTTTCCTATCCATAACAATAACCTTTATTTCCTTATTCCAATCATATATCTAAAGAGGGTGACTTGGTTGTAGAGATCTATGGATCTGAAAAGTGTGTGTCATTTGAATGCATCACCTAACACACCTCTCTTTTATTAATAAAGTGACAACATATTTTATGAATATTAGATGCTTTGTAATTCCAATTAAAACAAACATATGTGAGATTTACATTTTTATTACGCAGTGCTAATCAATTTAGGATAGAAGAAGGCTATCCCCTAACCTATTTAATGCAATGCAAAAATTTAAATTTGAAATAATTTCTATAATTTATTCACCTCAATAAGTAGATGCCTTAAAATTCTATTCTAAAGACTCACCACATGCCTATAGAAAAGAAACCAGATATATTCACATCAAATTGTAAATTTGGATGATATTAAACTTAAAATTTTGGATTATATGCAACATGGTACATTTTGGTTAAGTTCATTTTCTCTTCAATCGTTTTGCTTCAATATACAACATATTTGGTAGGATTTTCTATTTCACATATGGGTTTTATGTATGTACCTATTTTAGAGATGATATTTGAGGTCTTCTACACCTTTTAAAAGAAGAGCGTATTTTACGGTGTTATAGAATTTATGATCCAAGTGGTGATAAATTATTTTTTAAACCATCGATTTAAAATAAAATAAAATAATAAATGCACCTCCATTTGAATTCAGCATTTAATTAATAATGATTTAAATATGGTTATAAAGAGGATGTCAAAAAGTATGGCTTAAATATATAATGGTATAGGAACATCCAACGCTTAAAGGTAATCCTGCATCACCCAAAAATATAGAGAAGGAAATGCCATATTTAATCACCCTTTTCCACCATCAATACATGAGAATAAATTTGGTTAATTTTTTTATTCGTTGATTAAATTACCTAGTAGTCTTTATTTCCCAATTCTAGTAGTATTTCTTTCCGAGTTCCCACCATATATCTATAAAGGGTTACATGGGTGCAAATATATCTCTCCAAAATCTATATGTGTTGTGAGAAGTGTGTGTCATTTAGAGGCATCACCGAATAAACCTCTATTAATAAAGTGACAACATATTTGATGAATATTTACAATTGCTTCTTTTTTTTATGTTTAATAAATTACCTTAGTAAAAATCAACACAAAAATATATTATAGTCTTCTTCTTATGTTAACCCCTCTTTCGAAAGGAAGAAAAATAATTAGGTGTAAGTGGGTGCTCCAAAAAAGTATGGTACCGATGGAGACATCGATGAGTTTAAAGCACGACTTATAGCTAACAATTTCTCCCATGTAAGCGGGGTTGATTACTCGTAATCCTTTGCTGTGGTTGCGAAGATGACTTCCATTCAACTGACCCTCGCCATCACTACCACAAATAGATGGGAAGTCCACCAAATGGATGTTAAGAGTGCCTTCCTTCATGGGTACCTAGAGGAAGATATCTACATGGAACAACCTCTAGGTTATGTCCATGATCCCTCCATCATTTGCAAGTTAAATAAGTCTCTCTACGACCTTAAATAAGACCCTCGGGCTTGGTATACCAAGATGGACTCCTTTCTACTTGCATCAAGGTTCATTATGTGTCACTCCGACCCAAATATTTACATTCTTTGGAAGGATGAATCCATACTCATCATTGTTCTGTATGTAGATGACTTGTTGATCTTGATAAACTCTTCCTTTATCACCCATTATGTGAAGATTTCCTTATCCAACAAGTTATCCATGTTCAGCTTATGATTGCTTCATTAATTTATTGTGATTTAAATTTCACAATTTGACTCAGAATTTTGATTTCACAGACTAAGTATTCCCTTTATTTTCTAGCTCGGTTTTCATTTGTCGATTTTAAGCCTTCTCCTACCATTTCCTTTCCAGGGCTAAGTTGGTTTCGATTTCTTTACTCCTTGGTTGATGGTACCCTTTATCGACAGTTGGTTGGGAGCTTGATTTACCCTACTCACACTCATATGAATCTATTGTATGTTGTTCGGATTGTGTCCAGATTTATGCAAGAGCCTCATGAGTTGCATTGGAAAGTGGCAAAGAGGATCCTTCAATATGTTTGTGGTATTTATACAGATGACATTCACTATATGAAGGGAAAAATATTTACTTGGTTGGATATATAGACTCTGATTGGGTCGATGATCTAGATCATCAAAAATCTACCTCAAGATACAATTTTTCTCTTGGTTTGGGTCATGTTAGTTGGTATAGCAAGAAGCATAATACAATTTCCATATCATCTACAGAGGCAGAGTACAAAGGAGTAGTTAATGCTGCCACGAAAGTTGTTTGGTTACAGGGAATCTTGACATAGTTTGGTATTCACTTTTCAAAGCATATTACCATCTACTATGCATGCAACAACATGAACACCATATCGATTTATTCAAATTCAGTTCAACATCAATGGACAAAGCACATCAAGATCCATATGCACTATATTTGGGAGATGATTCATGATGACATCAACAACTTACAATATTGTCAAACTTCTAATTAGGTTGCAGATATTTTCACCAAGACCTTCAATAAGGTGAAGTCTTCACTTGCGATCTCTTCTTGGGGTGATTTCTATTGAAACCTCCCATCTTCTTTGGGATTTATAGTCCTCTTATCCTCTTATTATTTTTCTAGAGAGATGTTGTTTATATATGAGTACTTTATCGAGGCCTTTATTTTTCAAGACCCATATGGCATATATTTTTAGTTGTCTAGGGGAGTTCTCTTTCTATTTTGATTTTCCATGACCTCTACCTTAACTTCGATGAAGGGGGTGTTAGTGTATGTATTTTCCTCTTCATCACTCGGTGTCTTTTCCACCTCACATGGTGATTCATTTTAACTAGCGAGATCATAGGTCATTAATTATAACTAGGGTTTCATGTGTCCATGTTTCACGCACGGGAGTTACACAACACTCATATATATGTACCCTTTCTATTTGAGCTATGAGATTCAGTAGACATATTCTTTTATGTTTGATTTTAATTTGTGTTCGATTTCTTGTTGATTACTTGAAGCGTTCATGTCACGATTGGAAGTGAAATCTCTTTGATGTGCACAAGGTTCTATATTGATCCTTCGAGAACAAGCTCAAAGAGTTATTTGAACCCTATGACAAGGTTGCCACAAATGTGAGCTTGGATGGTTGAAAATATAGATTGGGATATGGAAATTTTGATCGATGGGTCACTTCAATGGATTCTCTAAAGTGATAAAAAGATAATTTCACAAGGCATGTGACTACTTGGTCGATAAGACTAATTGATTAATGATTGAATTGTTGATAATTATCATTAGGTTAACGATTGAAGGATTTAGTATAACATTCTACGTTAAGTGACATTTGATTTTGAGCCACAAGCTACCCTAACATAATTCAATATGAAAAGTGATAATGGATTAAGATATAAAATGAACCTTGGTAATTGAATTATTATTAAAGTGAGTATAATATTTCCCTACCCATGTGCTAAAAAATAAGTTAATGAGTGAGAAATCCACTAGTGGATGTTAGAGAACATGAGAGCAATATCAACCCACTTCAACGGTGATAATTAAAATTAATTATGAGTTAGATTGAATGAGAAGTGGTGGTTGTGCAAAATACATCATATAACCATGGAATTTCCTCTCATGGGAGCTAAGATGTAAGTGTAAGTGTCATAAATGGCTATGATGAAAGTGATGTAGCTATGTAATAAGCGGGCATGGTTTAAAACAAAATTGGTGAACTAAAAGGCATAAATCATGAGATGGACTAAAATATGAATATGAACATCATATAAATACCACATGGAAAAATATTTTCCTCGTCTCTCTTTTAGATCCTGTGTGTACATGGAGTTATTGATTGAATTAAATATTTGAAGGGAAATAAGTGAAGAATGACTAGCCAAAGTGTAGGAATGATTGATTTTGATATTTTATTGGTGGGTGAGGGTGTGCGAGAAGTTGATCCATACATTGATTTTATCTCAAACAAGAATTTATAGTCCCATTGTAGATGTATATGATTCTAGTCGCAACATTTCTTCACTACTATTCAAGCATCTACGACCACGATAGAGATACCAAAGACACCCCTAAAGAGAGTTTTGATATTATTTTTGACTTTTTATTTTGCTTTTGATTTGTGAATTTATTTTTGATTGGTTATTGAAGATATATTTATCTCTTTTAATTGTGTTTTAAGGGGTTGAGAACCACCATTGGCTTGATGGAAGGATTTGGAAGTGATTGTATTGACAACATTGGTTAGTGTTAGTAGACATGACATGATAGTGCTAGGGACCAATTGAAAATTATCTTTATAGAAGAACCATCAGATTCGTTGGATACCTTAGGTTAGTGGGACGTGCACCCTAACGTAACCTCCAGATTTTAAAGAAGTTGGTTCTTCTCTACCATAAAGGATGAGGATAGAAAAAAATGAGATGAAACTGTGAAAACTAACTATGGCGATGCACCGAAGAAGATGTTTAATCAAGAATACGATTTCGCCTAAAATGGGAAAAAGGTGAGTAATGAAAAGGGTAGAAAAAATGCACCACAGTCCAAAAACATATTCACACAGGACACCACTTCAAAGTACTAAGCACAAATTTTGAAACTAGTAATTAACATTATAAAAATGCACAACATACCAACATCAAAATAAAGGCTATCAGAGACAATAAAGATTATGCAAAGGATGGACAAAATGCATCACAGGACATTATATTACTCCAAAAATATGCACAATATAACAACAATAGGTAAGAGACAAGAATAATGCCATTATCAAGCTCATGAAGAAGACTCAAGCTCAGATCCCTACCTTAATAAAAGAGGCGGGGTAGAAAAGAAAAATTGACTAACCCATGATACGCATTATGAGGCCTCTAATTACAATATATAGAATCATAAAGAGAGAAGAGTGAAATCCCAAAATTGATTTTCCAACCACTTGTAAGATGTAATAAATGAGTGCAATCAATGGCATCTTTCTTGTAAAAGACTCCTCCTTCTGTCCCATGACCTGCAACAAATAAAATGATGGCCATACTCATTGAATGCATTCCCAACCACTTTCCAACTATCTCTTTGAACTGGTCTCATTTTCTATGAAATATGCCCTCAAATATTCATCAATTCCTAAATTTTTTTATTTTTGTGCATCGGGCTCAAAATCATGATTCCAATGACACCAATTTTGTGTAATTTTGTTAATAAATGCTCCAGTTATGGCCTTATGAGTGTAGGTGGGTAATTTGAATCTCCTGCATTTGGTCTTTGCGAGACTGTGCATTTAATCTTTGGTTGAGAAAAGACAACTTTAATAATTTTTTCCTTTATTCAATGTTTTGCATATCCTTTGAATTATTTTACATTAAACTTTGGCGGGACATATCTCTGATTTTTGTATTTATGTCTCGAGAGGGAGGTGTTTGGTTTTTTTACTGTCTGAGTATTATCAAAAATATTGGCCAACTCGGTAGTAACTTGTTGAGTTGGCTCTTTTCTTGCCTTCTCGGGATCTATTCGCAGCTCGATTTGTTCCGTAACCGACCCATTTTTTGAATCACCTCTTATACTCCTCATAAACTTTGCATTGGTTCCAACGTCGATCTATCTGTCTCCAATGTCGAGTCATACTTTAGATGGCTAGCTCCTTGTTGAACTCTAACTCGGTGACTTGGACGCCGACCTCCACGAGGATCTCACCACCCCTTTTTTGAATTTTTCATTGGGCCTCCCTCATCTTGTTAGCTCGGTGGCATTTTATTTTTCCATGTTTGCATTCCGTAATTGTCAACCATCATGCATAATGACTCGACACTTTTCCCTTTTGGACTTGGCACCTCATACGCCACTAACCCAACTCTTCATCTTTGGCGAGCTCCTTACTTGTCTCCATGTGCTCGATGCCATTTAAGCCCTCCGTAACACCTATCAACTTACTTTATTGTACACTTTGGGTCATCTTATCACATTGTCCCACGAGGTGACCCCTTTTGACTCCATAAGCACCAAGTTGTTTCATGTTGCATCGAGCCCCACTCCTCAACCACTTCGCATAGTCCTTGCTCCACATGGAGGCGTCACCGCAGATTTGGGGTCTCCCTCCTTTTGTGATCCTCAAAGATGCACCAAAGGGCCATGTGGGGCCCTCGCGACTCCACCCTTTTGCGACTCACCGAACTCTTAACCATTTCATCCAATACCTCTGCCTCGGTAAGCTTGTTTCAAAGATGCACAACTCGGGAAGCATTTTACATAGCTTGACTAATTTATTCAAACGAATAAGCTGGATATATTTTTCATGCTCGCCATCACCACCTTATGCATCAAGATGTGCAAACAACTCGACCTTCTTGGTGAACTATATGGATTTGGTTGTGACCCGGTTTTGGGTATCAAGATGGGTTCACTTCTATTCTATGCATGGCTCAATGATCTTTGAATGGCTCACCTTTGGAAAGTAAATCACTTAGCCTATTGCATGGTGGTTTTGTCTCCCTCATGGTATTACATTTAATCGATTGATATTTTATTTGGATTGTCTTTCGGCAATGCTTGGAGACTTATAAACAACTCGGTGGTCATTGTCATGGATATCTATGAGGTTAACCGCCTTAAAATATTGAAGCGTGTGTTTGAATTTTATGAGTGGCTCGGCTTTGGATATGGGGATTTACCCACTTTGTGTCATGTTGAGATCGAATGAAAGATCCCTATTTGCTCTGCAATAATTTCTCCTCAATCTTTGAGTGTTTCTTGTTAATGAGGATCTACTTGCAAATACAATTCCTGTGAAGATGATGCCAACTCAAGCTATTGGTCTAGCCACTCATACAAAGAGCTCGATTCATAAGAGATCGAAATAATAGTCAAACCAATAGCTCGTTTTGTTACAATAGCTCGGTTTGTGGACTCAACGAGCTCGATGAGCCATCCCAAGAGTTTGGGGACCTTACAACCAACTTGACTTCATCGCACTTAGCTCGGTGTTAGCACGAGCTCTCCTTTAGCCAACGTGGTTGAATGCAACCTAGCCATCTCAGCCACTTACAAACAACTCGATTGGCATTGTCACTACAACTCACCTTTTTGATTAGCTTAATGAGCTACCCTAAGATCTGAAGGCTTTCCATACAAATATACACCTCCTTAGACATTTTATGGAGACTTGGGATTCCTCAGGTATATTGCAGTAACTTGGAGATGCAAGGGGTTTTTTGATGAATCTTTGAATTTTTTATTTCTCCGCAAGTGAATCATTTTTATTGTAGTAATGCAAGTTTGTTCATTGTCCCATTTCACAAGGGGATGAAATGGGATAATAGTTTGGCGACTCACAGGGGCCATTAGCCTACTAAATGGAATGAACCAGCTGCATGTATCTATCTATTGGGCATGGAGTCTGCATAATCTTTATGAGTTATTCTGAGCTTTGATTCTAAAAATTTTGAAATGTCGTTGCTTGGTTCATGGAACTGCTTCCCGCTACTCACACTTTCCAAATCTCATAAGAAAGTCTTAGGATTTGTTTTTGTGAGAGTAGAAAGTTGTTTTAAACTTGAATTGCACCCATTCCTGTAGCTGCAATCCATTGAGGATGGAGGATGATCACATGTTAATTTGGACATCATGGAACTTTGTTAAGTCATGATCTTCTTTGTTCTTTGAAATGTCCATTACTGCTCTGGTGGAGCTGATTATTGACTTAGGATGCCGGTGAACTAGCTCTTTACTCCTTGCATGGGTGTAGAAGCTTGCTGTAACTATTCTCGGAGAGAATTATCAAAGATTTCCCTGTTAACTTATTTAAGTTTCTCTGCATTTTCTTGATTTGGAGTTTACAACTATTACATGCAACCATTGATCTCTCTATTGCACTAAGCCGGAGGTATGATGCAATGCCTTTGCCTGGAGCAACACGAACAAGGCTATAAACAAAGAGATAAAATCATACGTTCATCAATGAGACATGCATATTGTGCACAATCACTTCTTTGCTTTGAAAGAAAACTTATTCCTACTCCTACATTAACGAAAATAAGGAACAACTAAACAAAACTTGCAACAGTAGGAGAAATAACTTCCCTTCTTTAAAAAGTGTGGCCTTATAATTAATTTAGCAATGGATATGGCCTATAATAGGAGTGAAAAATCACCTTCCACTCTTCTACCAAAGATATCAATAAAAAAATACCTCCTCGAGATGTTCATATTTGGGTTGGGGTGTTGCAATTGATCCTTGGTGTAGTGAAGATCATCCTCATGATCTGAAATGAGCATGATTGGTGTTGGCTTCATCCTGCTAGATATTTGATTAGGCATGGGGCCTTGGGGACCGATGGGTGATCCTTTTGATTTTCCCATTCTATTGAATCCTAACTTCATGAATGGATTTATTTTGTAGATTTCTGGGAGAAAGTGCTTGTTTGCGGGCGAGATCTAAATGTTGCTCCTTCCTACAAACAATTTTTCTTCTTCCAAAACTACTCTTTCCATGATGAATGATTTGATCTTGTTGTCATCATATTCTTCTTCCTCCTCAAACATAAAGTCGAGAGATCAAAATCCTCCATAAAATCAGATTCTTGCAAAGATGTAATAAAAGAAGAATCTAAAATGTCAACATTAAAAGAAAGAAAAAAGCTTCAATGATTTCCACTTCATCAAAGGATTCATAATTTGATTTGTTTTCCTCTATAGCATGAAGTTCTCCACTGGTTGGTTGCAGTGATGATGATGATTGTTGTGGCTTAATGTAAGCTTCCATTAGTGAAGAAAGCTCTAATCATGCATGAAAATGAGGGTCATTGCATTCCATTGAAGCATCTCGCCTTGTAACATCCCCATTTTAAGATATTAGAACAAGGGATTTTTTTTTATATAATGTTCCCTGTTATGAATTATATAATTCAAACACACGTTCAAGTTTTAATAATTGTTCTCTGTGCCAATTAATGCGGTTGGATCACACAATTTCCTTTTAAAACTAATGTTCTCTATTCACATATTTGCAATATGGAACACACATTGATGCCATTCAATCATATAACAGATACCATATATGTTCTTTGTAAATGACTCAAGAACTACCGATCCCCCATTTTATGGCTCGGAGTTTCAAGTGATCTCTCATTTCATGACTCGGCGACTTACCGATCCTTCATGTTAATTCATGCATGGTATAATGAATATACGGGGTTCTCTTACCATTTCCGGTTATCGAAGTGATCCATTTAAGAAGCCTATCGAATATACATTCGATATTCATCTAACATCTGCATCTTAAACTAGGTGATTAGGACACGCATGACCCAGCACTTGCGATACTTTGGCCAAAGATTTTCACATGCTTTGCATGATCATATTCCTAGATGTGATACACACTAATGGAATACGTCCTTCACCTCACTTAAATCTGTTATCTAGAATGGTCTTTCTGGTCTCTACCATTCCTTCCTTTTAAGGTCAACTCTAACCCCAACTAGCTAGCAATATGAACAAGTATAGGAAGTTACTCATGGTAACTAAAGATACGCTTGAGACATACGGTGTCGTTCCTAGATGACTCCATGTGTCTAGTTACCTTTAGTCCTCTGGATTCATTCCGTATACGTGATCACATTCCTATCCCCTGACCCAAGAACTTAGTGTCCAAACTTATGTAAACTTGATGATTTAATTCGGGAGGGCATTGTAATATGTCGGCTATAACATTGTGTCGTCATGAAGGCCCCGCCTTCATGAAGACACCATATTAGGCGTGGCGTATGTCAATGTCCTACGAAATCCTCCCATCGAGAGTACACATCCAGCTCAAGTGTGATTTGGTTATGATCTTAATATTTAAGATCAACTTTCAAAGTGACCATCTTTGATCCTTAAACCTCGTTCTTGTTCAGGTTGTATGTGGCTAAGATAGACTTAATCTGTCTTTTTGGCTTAATACGCATCTCTCCTTAAATGTAGAAGGGTTGCATATTTTATTCTTGGTCCCTTTCTTAATCTTTGGACTAATCAGCCCATTAATGATAAACTTAATAAGTTTAACCTATTAAACTTAACCAAGTTCTTCCACAACTATAAAAAATTCAGAATTTCCATCTTATTAGGCGTTACTTAAAGGAGGTCTAATTTTAAATGAACTTATTCATTTATCCTCCTTAACCTTACTTAGTTAAGTTAACAATAGATATGTTTTCCCATATCTCTATTTTCGAATTTAAACATTGAGGCTATTAATGGAGTCGAATACAAGTTTGGCTGTTCTCAAGTTATTTGATATTCCTTAGCTTTCAAGCTAATCTGAATACCTTTTAATTAGGAGATCACGTTTACCTAAATCCTTTTTAATGTCAATTTAAAATTCATCTTAACCCAAGTATGAACTAATTGCACATTTCAACGTAAAAGTTGCATTTAGGTAAAGAATAGATGTTATTTCCTTTTAAATTCATCCATTAACATTTGAATAATTCCAAATCAAGGAATAATGTTATATTCTCAAACTTATTCAACAATATCAACGATGATAATCTGATTATTGAAAATATCACACTTTTACTTGTATTCATGCATCGTTTTACAATCTATACATTTGCAGTCAAGCAGTGGACTTTGTTTATATCTAACAACATTACAACTCATAAAGATTGTAACATCCTCATTTTAAGATACTAGAACAAGGGATTTTTTTTTTTATATACGCGTTCCTATTATGAATTATATAATTCAAACACACGTTCAAGTTTTAATAATTGTTCTCTGTCAATTAATGCGGTTTGGATCACAATTTCCTTTTAAAACTAATGTTCTCTGTTCACATATTTGAAATATGGAACACACATTGATGCCATTGATCATATAATGAGATACCATATGTTGCTTTGTAAATGACTCTTGCAGAACTACCGATCCCCATTTTATGGCTCGGAGTTTCAGCGATCTCTCATTTCATGACTCGGCGACTTACCGATCCTTCATGTTAATTCATGCATTGTATAATGAATATACAGGGTTCTCTTACCATTTCCGGTTATCGAAGTGATCCATTTAAGAAGCCTATCGAATATACATTCGATATTCATCGACATCCTGCATCTTAAACTAGGTGATTAGGACAACGCAACCAACACTTGCGATACTTTGGCCAAATATTTTCACATGCTTTGCATGATCATATTCCTAGATGTGATACACACTAATGGAATACGTCCTTCACCTCACTTCATCTGTTATCTAGAATGGTCTTTCCTGGTCTCTTCCATTCCTTCCGTTTAAGGTCAAGCTCTAATCCCCAACTAGCAATATGAACAAGTATAGGAAGTTACTCATGGTAACTAAAGATACGCAGACATACGGTGTCATCCCTAGATGACTCCATGTGTCTAGTTACCTTTAGTCCTCGATTCATTCCGTATACGTGATCACATTCCTATCCCCATGTCCCGAAGAACTTAGTGTCAAACATGTAAACTTGATGATTTAATTCGGGAGGGCATTGTAATATGTCAGCTATAACATTGTGTCGTCATGAAGGCCCCGCCTTCATGAAGACACCATATTGTAGCTGGCGTATGTCAATGTCCTACGAAATCCTCTCATCGAGAGTACACATCCAGCTCAAGTGTGATTTGGTTATGATCTTAATATTTAAGATCAACTTTCAGCAACCATGTTGATCCTTAAACCCGTTCTTGTTTCGAGGTTATATGTAGCTAAGATAGACTTAATTGGTCTTCTAGCTTAATATACATCCTCTCCTTCATTGAAGGGTTGTATATTTTCTTCTTGGTTTCTTTCTTTATTTATCGGACTAATCGGTCCATTAATGATAAACTTAATAAG
This sequence comes from Taxus wallichiana var. yunnanensis, assembly GCA_018340775.1. NCBI lineage: Eukaryota > Viridiplantae > Streptophyta > Pinopsida > Cupressales > Taxaceae > Taxus > Taxus wallichiana. Next base: position 497,105,281 of record CM031243.1, on the reverse strand, counting down.
TTTAACCCATTAAACTTAACCAAGTTTTCCACATTCGTAAACAAATTCAGAATTCCATCTTATTAGGCGTCATTTAAACGAGGTCTAATTCTAAATGAATTTATTCATTTATCCTCCTTAACCTTACTTAGTTAAGGTGCATTAACAATAGATATGTTTTCCCATATCTTTATTTTTACGAATTTAAACGTTCGAGGCTATTAATGGAGTCGAATACAAGGTTGCTGCTGCTCCTAAGTTATTTGATATTCCTTAGCTTTCAAGCTAATCCGAATACCTTTCCATTAGGAGATCATGTTTACCTAAATCCTTTTTAATGTCAATTTAAAATTCATCTTAACCCAAGTATGAACTAATTGCACATTTCAACGTAAAAGTTGCATTTAGGTAAAGAATAGATGTTATTCCCTTTTAAATCCATCCATTAACATTTGAATAATTCCAAATCAAGGAATAATGTTATATTCTCAAACTTATTCAACAATATCAAACTGATACAGTCATTAAAAATATCACACTCGTACTTGTATTCATCCATCGGCTTTACAATCTATACATTTGCCAGTCCAAATGACTGGACTTTGTTTATATTAAACAACATTACAACTCATAAGTTAGAAGAATGTAATTTCTTCTTTTCTCATTTCCTCGTAGAGGAGTAATAGTTATCAATTACAATCCATCTTCAGTTAATCAAAAGAAGTATCAGAAAACAACCATGTCTTCGTTTATACTCAAGTTCCATCTGCAAAATTACTTGCAGACGGTCGAGTTCATCAATGAGCATATTAAGCACTTGTCATTAAAATGAAGTGCTTTTAATTAATTGTCTCAATAAAAGAACCCTGCTTTTATGAAACGTTAATATGAACATCATTCAAGAATTAAGTATCGAAAAGGATGACAACATAACAACTCAATCATCTAATTACCCTCCCAATCAGAAAAGATAGGATTACTGCCCTCTTTCCCAATAATTACTACAAGAAGTAATTTCCCTTTAAATAGTTCCAGAATTAGCATCTGTAAGAACTAAAACATAATCATGCATACTCTTGTCCAACATAAAAACTGTAATTTCCTTTCACTTACAACAGTTATAATTTCAAAGATAAAATTTGACTGAAATTTTAAACCGAATTACTTTCCTTTCCTTTCATGCTACTCAATTGATTTCAAGCAATCAAACGCTGAAGAGAAAAGTAAACAACCATAAAATGCAGATGCTTAAACCAAAGCAGTACAAAATTTAATCCATAATAATTATAGATTTCCAACTGTATAAGAGAAGAAATGATCACCAATTCAAATTATCCATCCACACTCCTTTTCTTTTCTCATATTTATCTTGAAAATTTAATCCAAACGTGATACCAATCAATGATAATGAGTTCGAGTGAAATAAATGAAATCAATAACCGAATACAAGGAAGATGGATCATATTACCTCTTCTCATTGTCTAACCAAATATCCGCTTATTTAGAAAGCAGACACAATCCAATAGTATGATTCATTATGATTATTATATTTCACTCAACGGACTTTCTTGTCCGAGATATAAACAAGCAAGAGTATACAACTAGTCTATAAGCATTGTTGTGTCAAAACAAGCATTTTAGCTAGACCGAACAATAAGAATGTACGGCTAGCTATTCACGAAATCATGATTCATACCATAATAGTAAAAAGAGTCATTTTATATTGAACTTTCAAAGTAATAATTCCGCTTCGATTCAGGTTAACGAAACAACAAGAGTTAGAGCTACGAATGGAGTATATATATATATATTTAAAACAAACGTATTTATATATATATATATATATATATATATATATATATATATAAAATAGTCATATATTTAAACTTAAGTTGGAATGGTTAAAAGTTCAAATACCAAACATATTTTCATCATATTTTCTCCAAAAGAAGGAATGAAGAACCAGTCACGATCTTTATTTCCAAAAGAAATATTAAAACGTTTTGACCAACAAAGGAAAAACGATGAAAGGAATTCCCTATCCATGGAAAGATCGAATTCAATGCAATGAAAACAATCAGGAGAATTTAATTCACACAACAGTTCCTTTGCATTATCCAGAACTTGTTTTTCCCCAATCTTTTCCTCTTACTGAACTCAGAAATACAATATTCACATAACAATACCTTTATCAATGCAAACCCGCATAGGGTATTAGATGCGCAAGCAAGGTACAGTCAAAACAGTCTCAAACAACAAGCCAAATCTCATGTGTTTCATTCATTTGCACAGAAATACTAAGCCATGATCGTTTTCACGATGACAGTTCAAACTAGAAGATCAAACCACATCCACAATGCACAATAAAATCCACTTTCCATTACCTTTGATTTCAAAAAGCAAGGAGAAAACATAGTTCATTAATAATTTCAGTAAGAAGAACAATCACTTTCTTCAACACCCAAGAATACCCAAGTTGTATTCATCCTTATAATGTCAATTCAACCAGACATACAAATCATCTCATCCTTTCATTTTCACAAGAATGCTCAGAACTCAAAAGTGATATTCACTTAGCTAATGTATTTATTAGCACAACCCATAATGGTAATAAAACGAATACCCAAAGACACTGTCGAAATGAACCACACAAGAAAGACAGTTTATTCAACTTAATCATTATGCAAAGAATGCTCAAGCCGCGTCAATGTGAAGAAAATGACTCAACTTGAAATCATCTCAACATAACAGCCGAATCAAATAACCAAAACCCCCATCATAAGAGCAGGGTTGTTTTAATGAGACTATTAAGCAAAAGCAAACGGTTTAAGGAGAAGGGCTTAACATGCTTTTTTTTTTTGCGATTTGAAGAAAACCGTGCCCACTGGAGTTGTTTCTCTCCACGGCGTCCTCGGCTAGGCTTTCCAACCAGTCCCCTAACTTCCACAGGCTCCAAAAATAGCCTCGCTTCTCCAAGAACAGAGATAATAACCAAATTACAGCAGGTTCGACAGAACCATGGAAGAACAAAATGCAGAGCAACTAAAAACCCAATGCACACAACAACAAACAAACTTCCTTCCCAAACCTCTTTCCAAGGCGAGCTGGTCGCTAAGACCAATGCCATTGAATGCATTGAATGCATTCCTTTTTCCTTTTTCCTCACGCCACCGCCGACTCAAGTTGGCGAGTTACTAATTTCAAATTTTTGCATGCAATCATGGTTTAGTTTCACAACTAGTTGGACGCCTCCAACTTTCCCCATGTTCCCGCCAAACTTGGCGCTGCAACCTGTAAGGACGCCATTCATTGTCCTAATAAATTTCCAACCTTCCCTCCTTATCCTTTCCTTCCACATGGGTCCATGCGTCCCCTTCCTTAGGTTAGGATTAGTTTAGGATTTTAATAGTCCATATCTAGGTCATTCGCCTAGTTCATAGGTTAATAGAATTTATATCTATTTTCACCCTTATAAAATCTAAAATCCATATAGGATAGTAGTTAGGGTATAAGATAAAACTTAGGGGTAGGTTAGGGTTTAATCCCCTAATATTTAATTAATTAGTTTCCAATCAAGTCTTTCCGCCTGACAGTCATATTCAACACTATGCAGGACGTTTCGTCCCATGTTCCACATACCTGTGCCACTCGCATCCAGGCCTTTATCACCTTACGTGGTCTAGCGTTACAACGGTGTGTGGTTTGAGAATCGAACCTTTTTCATTGGCATCTACGTGCCAGATATTTATACCTGTAATCAGGTGCTGCAACATTTATATCAGCCTTCAGTCTGGTTTAGAAGTAAATCGACAAAGCGATCACAAGAAAGCCACAACATACCTTGGATCAATGGAATTGATTCAAGGTGTGCTATCAATCAATGAATAGAGTTCATCAAGCATATGAAAAATCTATTGTCACATCAGCAATCATACAAGCAATAATAACTTCTATCCCAAGTAACAAATTACAACAAACAAGGGTCCAGATTAACAACACATTCCTTTAAGATCAAAGATATATCTTAACATGTTTGTCTTCATTTCTGCAGTTATAACATCATGAAAAGTAATCACCATGATGACTTACAAAAATCAAGGCGTTACAAAGATAGAAGAATGTAATTTCTTCCTTTCTCATTTCCTCGTGGAGGAGTAAGAGCTATCAATACAATCCATCTTCAGTTAATCAAAAGAAGTATCAGAAAACAACCAGGTCTTCGTTTATACCCAAGTTTCATCTGCAAAATTACTTGCAAGGGTCAGTTCATTGGCCAGAGCATATTAAGCACTTGTCATTAAAATGAGGTGCTTTTAATTAACTGTCTCAATAAAAGAACCTTGCTTTTATGAAACGTTAATATGAACATCATTCAAGAATTAAGTATCAAAAAGGATGAACAACATAACAACTTAATCATCTAATTACCATCCCAATCAGACAAAGGATTACTACCCTCTTTCTCAAATAATTATTACAAGAAGTAATTTCCTTCAAACATTTCCAAATTACAAACATCTGTAAGAACTGAAAATACAATTATGCAAACTGTTGTTCTAATCATAAATGCTGTAATTTCCATTCCCTTACATTAGTTAGAGAAAGATTCACAATTAGATTTTTAAATAAGACTTCCAGCAGAACCATTTCCTTTCCTTTCATGCTACTCGTCTAATTTCAACAATCAAACGCTGAAGGGAAAAGTAAACAACAATTAAATGCAGATGTTTAAAGCAAGGCAGTACAAAATTCATTTCATAACAGTTACAGATTTACCAACGGTATGAAAGAAGAATTGAACACTAATTCAAATTATCCATCCACACTCTTTTTCTTTTCTCTTAGCTACACTGAGTATTTAATCCAGGCGTGATACCAATCAATGGTAACAATTCAAAGTGAAATATATAAAATCATTAATCGGATACAAGGAAGAAGGATCATATTACCTCTTTGCACTGTTTAACCAAATATCCGCTATTTAGCACAGACATGATCCAACAATATGATTCTTTCCGCATAATATATTTCCCTTTAAAATAATTCACTCTACAGACATTTACGTCTTTATAACATGTAGATTGTACAACAATCACAACAAGTCACACTTTCATCCTAATAATGAGAGAATTCACTTTCCAACAACAAGGTAATAAATCCATTCATACTCTGTTTAAATGAAAACAATGAAGAATTTATCATCCGTACATTATATATATATATATATATATATTGAGTTCAGCAAGACGCAACATATAACTTGCATGTTCTACCCAGTCCATTCTATAGACTGGCTATCCTATTCCCATCCATATCAAAACTTCCTTTCAATCAGGCACATACGAATACCAAGAACAAGTAGGTAGAACATCGTATCCATCATAGAGCAAACAATGTAAAGATGCTACTATGCTCTTACTGTTACTAGAAGGATTCATACCTCATACACTGTATTATAACCAGAGGAACAGTTATACAGCAGCCTTGTCAAATATTTTTACGGCTTTCTATATCCATTAACGCACACAATTCATAAATAACAATTTGCACTTTGTTGTTACCTACAACAAGTTCAACCCGTAATGCACAGTGAAGCTCTACTGCCATTATTTCAGAATTCAAACAACAGGAAGAGAAAAATTCGTTCCATTAATTATTTCAATAAGAAAACACTCATTTTCCTCAAAACACAACAAGAATACTCAAGTCGAGTTCGTTTTATAATGACAGCTCAAACCAGACATCATACGAATCATTTCATCCTTCCATTTTTACAAAAAAAGCACAACACTCAGAAATAATGCACGCATAGCTAATACATTCCACCACTCAAACCCATATTGGCAATAGAACGAATGTCCAACACTGTCAAAACAAACTCACACAGCATGAACAATTTCATTCAATTTACCCATTGCAAAGAAATACCCAATTCGAATTCTTTCCCAACAGACATTTCAACCCGAAAATCACATTAACTAATCAACCATTCCATTCAAAACAGCAACATCAGTAAATTAAATCGCCCCTCAAGAACAGACTTATTTCATTCACCTATTTCACAAAAGAATTATCCAAGTCGTACTCAGCAAGGAAAAACGACTCAACCAAAATCGCTTCAACATAACAATCAAATCAAATAGCCAAAACCCCCATCATAAGAGTAGGGTTGTTTTAATGAGACTATTAAGCAAAAGCAAGCGGTTTAAGGAGAAGGGCTTAACATGCCTGTTAATTTTCTTGTGGCTTGAAGAAAACCGCGCCACTTTGGAGTTCTTTCCCTCCACGACGTCCTCGGCCGGGCTTTCCAACTGACGATCACTAATTTCCACAGCTCAAGAATAGCCTTTGTTTTCCAAGAAGCAGAGACTAACCAAAACATAGGTAAGTTCGACAGAACCATGGAGAAACAAAATGCAGAGCAACTAAAATCCAAATGCACACAAAGAACAAACAATTTTCCTTTTTCCTCTATCCTCTTTCCAAGGAAAGTGAGTTCTAAGACCAAGATAATTAATGCATTGAATGCACTACCTTTCCTCATTCCTCACGCCACCTTGCCGACTCGGGTTGGTGAGTTTCCAATTTCAAATTTGCATATAATTTCCATTTAGTTTCATAGCTAGTTGGACGCCTCCAACTTTTCTTTGTTCCCACCAAACTTGGCGCTGCACATGTAAGGACCTCATTTACTATCCCATTAAATTTCCTACCTTCCCTCCTTATCCTTTCCATCCACATGGGTCTATGCGTCCCCTTCCTTAGGTTAGGATTAGTTTAGGATTTTAATAGTCCATATCTAGGTCATTCACCTAGTTCATAGGTTAATAGAATTTATATCTATTTTCTCCCTTATGAAATCTAAAATCCATATAGGATAGTAGTTAGGGTATAAGATAAAACTTAGGGGTAGGTTAGGGTTTTAGTCCCCTAATACTTAATTAATTAGTTCCCAATCAAGTTCTTCCACCTGATAGTCATATTCGACACAATGCAGGACGTTTCATCCTATGTTCCACATACCTGTGCCCCTTGCATCTAGGCCCTTATCATCTTACGTTGTCTAGCGTTACAATGGTGTGTGGTTCAAGAATCGAACCTTTTTCATTGGCATCTACGTACCAGATATTCATACCTGTAATTAGGTGCTGCAACATTTATATCAACCTTCAGTCTGGTTTAAAAGTAAATCGACAAAGTGATCATAAGAAGGCCACAACATACCTTGGATCAATGGAATTGATTCAAGGTGTGCTGTCAATCAGCGAATAGAGTTCATCAAGCATACGACAAGTCTGTTGTCTCATCAACAATCACACAAGCAATAATAACTTCTGTCCCAAGTAAACAAATTACAGCAAACAAGGGTCCAGATTAGCAACACATTCCTTTAAGATCAAAGATATATCTTAACATGTTTATCTTCATTTCAGCAGTTACAATATTATGAAAAGTAATTACCATGATAACTTACAAAAATCAAGGTGTTACACGCACTTTAGGGATATTTTCCTCTTTTTTTGCACATGCTCCTCTTCTTGTGGGTTTGGGGTTGTCTCTTTTCCTTTGGATTTGTAAGTTGAGATGGATCACCAATCTTTGAGAATATGGTGCCAATTTGCACACTATATTTAGAGCAAAGATATCGTTGTTCATCTCGCTTCTGTTTTTTTGTAAAATCAGACTCTACCTATGATAAAGCCTTCATCTCCTTCATAGGTTTAACCAAAGAATGGGATCTTATCAATCTCGAAACTATGAGCCCATCTTTTCCAATCTTTAGTTATTTCTTCGAGTGGGCTCAACTTCTTGTTTCCTTGGTGATTTTAGTACTTCTTTATTTCCAAGATAAACTTGAGATAACAAGAGGAGGGTTGGGTTGGGTTACAATAGGTTTTGTAATCATTTGTGGTGGAGAAGGAAATGGAACTTCTTTGTTTGGAGGGGATGATTGCTGGGAAGGAAAAGGGACGAAAGAATTGAAATGGGATGGAAGACTAGGAGATGGAGAAGGGAACTCAACATTTGGAGCAACATATAATGGGCTTGAATCATGACCATGTTGAAATGGTAAAGCTTGGGAAGGAGAGAAAGAAGAATAAAGAGTTGGTGACTGACCTACCCATTGATAAGGTTGTCTTGTACTTTTCTCATATGTTTCAATACCTCGACCCATTGTATAAGTTGGGGCATCATTTCACCCATGAAATCAAGATTTTCTTGTGGGTTATAGTGTCTTGGAAAAGGGTCTTCCCATGGACAAGGTGCACTGCAACCAATCCTGGATGCCTTCATTTGTGTCGTAGCTCGAGTTTGAACCATGTTTGCCTCCATTATTTGGATCTTCTCCAGTAGGCCAGCATCCTCTATTTGATTGTTGTCATCATATGCATACCCATGCTCTTGATAGGTTCCAAATCCAAACTGGTTTTAGCATTTCTTATATGGGTAAGCATAGTGGTTTTGAATCTTGTGATAATGCCGATTTGGAGAAGATGTGAAGCTCATTAGAGGTTGATTGTATTGCTAAAAGTGTGAGTTATGTGGCGGGAATGAAGCCATGATTTCACAACTTCATAAAATGAAAGAAAATGAGAGGTATGGAAAGAAATATGAATGAAAGTGGATGGAAGAAAGGTCTGAAAAATTAGAGAATGGGTCGTTCGGACCAAATGAAGTTGCCAAGTGTGCTTGCATGTGCCTCCAAAGGTGAATCTCACCAAGAAACACACCGACTTGATGAAGTGGTAAGGTGTTTCAAACCGGTCCCAACGAGCGTGCCGAGAAAACTTTTGACGATTATCTTTGCAAAAGAACCATCAGAGTCATTGGATACCTTAGGTTAGTGGGACGTGCGCCCTAAGGTAACCTCCATATTTTAAAGAATCGGTTCTTCTCTACCATAAAGGATAAGGATAGAATAAACCTGAGATGAAACTTGAAAACTAAATAAGTCGATGTGTCGAGAAAAATATGTTTAATCGGGAATCCGATTGCCTAAAATGGGAAAAAGGTGAGTAATGAAAAGGATGGAAAAAATGCACCACAGTCTAGAAACAAATTCACATAGGACACCACTTCAAACTACTAAGCATAACTTTTGAAACCAGTAATTAACATTATAAATATGCACAATATACCAACATTGAAATAAAGGCTATCAGAGACAATAAAGATATGCAAAGGATGGACAGAATGCATCACATGACATATTATATTATTCCAAAACTATGCATAAGATAACAAAAATAGGTAAGAGGCAAGAAGAATGCCATTACAAAGCTCAGGAAGAAGGCTCGAGCTCCAGGACCCGCCTTAACAGAGAGGAGGAATTGGGGTAGAAAAGAAAAATTGTAACATCCCATTTTAAAACACTAGTAACAAAGGAATTTTTTTTTTTTTTTATATAACGTTCTCTGTTATGAATTATAAAATTCAAACACACGTTCAAGATTTAATAATTGTTCTACCAAACAACACAAACAGTTTGGATCATACAATTTCTTTTTAAAAGCGAATGTTCCCTGTTCACATATTTACAATATGGAACACACATTCAATGCCATTCAATCTTATAACGATTCTATATCTTTGCATTGTAAATGACTCGATGAAGCGCCGATCCTTCCATTTTCATGGCTCGGAGTTTCAACGATCCTTCATTTCATGACTCGGCAACAACCGATCCTTCATGTTTGTTTATGCATAGTATATTTTATATACTTGTTCTCATAACCTTCCCGGTTATCGAAGTGATCCATTTAAGCCTATCTCAATATCATTCATCGATATTCATCGACATCTGCATCTTAAATTAAGTGATAAGGACAACGCAACCAGCAATTGCGATACTTTGGCCAAAGATTTTCACATGCTTTGCATGATCATATTCCTGGATGTGATACACATCTACGGAATACGTCCTTCACTTCACTTCACCTGTTATCTAGAATGGTCTTTCCTGGTTCCTACCAGTCCTCAACGTTTAAGTTCAGTTTTAAACTTTCAATTCCAACTAGTAATATGAACGGGTATAGGAAGGCACTCCTGGTAACTAAAGATACGCAGACATACGGTGTCGTTACCCCACGACTCCGTGTGTCTACTTATCTTTAGTATTAGGAGTCACTCCGTATACCGAGATCATACCCTATCCCCACCCACCTAAGATCTGCACATTCTAGCCTATGTATTCTAAATGTTTTAATTCGGGAGGGCATTCTTTATATGCCAATTCCTGAACAATGTGTGTCGTCATGAAGACCCCGTCTTCATGAAGACACCTTGCTTGTAGGCCGGCGTATGCCAATGTCTGCAGTCTCCCATCGAGAATACACATCCCGCCCAAGTGACTTAGCCACGAGTTAATAGTTAAAGCAATTTTTAGCATCCACGCGCGATCCCTTGATCCTTGTTTCGCGTTGCGAGTTTGTATATAACTAAGAGGGACTAAGCTGTCCATTAGTTTGCAAGTATCGTCTCCTTCGTATCGAAGGGCTACATTTCCTTACTTGGTTTATTTCTTAATCATTGGATTAAGCAGTCAAATGCTAGACGGACATAATAAGTTTAACCTATTAAACTTAGCCAAGATGTTTCCAACTGCAACTAATTTCAGAATATTAACTTATTAGACGTCATTCAAACGAGGTCTAATCTTCGAGAAATGAATTCATTTGTTCCCCTTAACGTTATATAGTTAAGGATCATTAGTTATGGATATATGTATCCTATATCCTTTATTCTGAATTTTATCAAACGGGATCATTAATGAGGTTCGAAAACGAAGTTCGAATACTCCCAATTTAAATTGATATTCCTTAGCTCCAAGCTAATCCTGAATTCCCTCTGATTATGAAATCATATTCCTCTTAATCCTTTTAATGTCAATTAAAAATTCATCTTTACCCAAGTATGAACTAATTGCATTGTTCAACTTAAAAGTTGTATTTAAGTAAGAATAGATATCAGTTTCAATTCAACATCCATCCAAGGATAATGAAACAATTCCAAATCAGGAAATAACATCATATTTCCAATTTAAACAACAAAATCAACTGATATAATTATTGAAAATATCACACCTGTAATTGTATTCAATATTTCAAGACATAATTTGTACATTTGCCAATCCAGCTGATTGGGTATAGTTTATACAAAGCATCCATTCAACTCATGGACAGAAGAATATATTTTCTTCTTTTCACAATTCCTCGAAGAGGAGTAAAAGCAACAATTACAAGTTATTTTACATCTAATCAAGAGGCATCAGAAAATAGCCAAGCCTTCATTCTAATCAAATTCCATCTGCAAAATGAATTGCGGGCCGGCCTTAACGATTGATCGGCCCAGGCACATTAAACACTTATCCTTAAAATAAGATGCTTTGACTAATCTGTTTCAATAAAAGAACCCGCTTTTATGAAACGGACTAGAAACATCAATCTCAAAAGCAGGCACAAAGGAGAGATCAAAGCATAACAAGCCGAACTATCAGGGAAAAATATCATCACAATCAGCCAGTATTGAGGAATTTCTTGCTGTCCGTTTCCACATAATCATTGCAGTATCGATTTACAATATTTGTAACATTAGGAATACAAGTAGTTTCTTGCCTATATAGCATACGTTATCCTTTCCACGCCTTTCATTAATAACAAAATGCAAAGGATGAAACTAATCGAATATAAATCCATTACGTTCCTTTAAGTTTCATGAAGCATGTTAAATTTAAAGCATTCAAGTACTGAAACAAGAAAGCGAACACAATGCATATAGTAGCTCCCATCTAAGCACTATAAAATTCTTCATTCGAATTCAGATTTCTAAGCGAATGAAAGAAGAAAGATCATTTTCTAAAACATTAATTCATATCTCTATTTCTTTCCACATGATTTGTCTAACGGTGGAAATCCATACGAAAGACAAATCAAAATAACGATTCGAGTGAAACTTACAAGATCCACTCGAGAATTCACTTTCCTACAGCAAGAATAATTTCATTTATTTCGGTTCATATGAATGCCAAAAGCGGGTTAGTAAGACATTATATTCATCGTTGAGCAAGCCATATCAATATGCATCACCCTAGGTATTTCTATATCTAGAAGATTCCACCTACTTCTTACCTTATTATAGCTAACCAACAACAATTATGCAAATACTTGAAGTATATATATTCATATAATCTTTTATACCTACGGACACATATAGTTCTTAATAACAAGTGGTACATTGCGTTGTTACCTACAGCAAGACCGAGTCATAGGCACTATAATTCCAATGTCACTTTCAGAGTCCCAAATAGCAAAAAGAGAAGAATTCATTCTCTACGATTTCATTAAGAACAATCATTGTATTCAGAATGAAGTAAAAACATTCAAATCATGTTTTTCTAATCAAGACAACTCAATTATAAAGATAGCAGAACAGTCGTCCTTAATGAATAGCAACTCACATAGCCTGTACAGAACCAATCCAATCATGCCTCAACAATGAATAACCAATTCGAGTTCTATCTCGATCAACCGTTAATTCCAAAACAGCATTTTCCATTTTCTTAAGGAGGTACAGAACTCAAAATATAACATTCATATATCAATACCTCTATAAGGACAAACCGTTTAGGGGGTTAATTGCATAAGCTTGGTACAGTCAAAATAGACTCAGAAAACAAGCTAATTCCCACACTTTCCATTTATTAAAAACAGAAATCCAAGTCGGGTTCACATTCACAAGACAATTCAAACAGAAGGTCAAACCTCATCTACAAGTCGCCATGGAATCAACTTTCCATCACGGCGCAAAAATATAATCATTCACTTGCCTTGAATGACTCCAATTTGTATTTGTGTATACGATCCCAGAAACGGGGAGACCAAGCGGCATCATTAAATCACCATAAAACCAACCCATTCTCACGGCAGAAAGAAAACATAATCCATGAAACAATACCTCGAGAGGAGAAATAGCTACCTTTTCTCTATTTTCACGGGTGCAAGCGTATTCAGCTCATTTCTTAAACAAGAAAGGCGCAATGCCGATGGAAATATCGCTGATTACTTCATTGGCCTGCGAAATCGGATACTCATGAAAACCCAAATACCATCTTCATTAAAATCCATAATAGTAAAGGAAGAGGATCTATTTCTTATAAGTTTCAATAAAAACGACTTAAACCCATTCTTGCGGTTAAGCGAAGCGATGACACTGACGAATCATTTCATCAGTGAATATTAGAATAGTCGAACTTCGGCGACCCATAACAATAATTCATATTATTTCCAAAATACTACATGTACAGCAATGCGTA